>CM032492.1:6065172-6078625 GCA_019059595.1 Marasmia exigua
AAATAATTTAGGTCATCACACTCCTCTGGCCCGATGTTGTGGGACATACAATGAACTTCACCTGAAGGACATTGATATTTTTTCGACTCCTTGCCTAGCTATAAGCGAAAGTTGATAAATTTATTATATGATAGATAGAAATTATAAGAGTATAATGTTATTTCATTTCAATAATTTTATTAAGTAGTTTGATAAGTTACCTCAAAAAATTATTGATTTACCGGTACATAAGTTTAAGTTGCATGTATAAAACGCCTAATTCAAAAAGGCTACTATAAAGTAGATGATTATAATAATGATAAGGATTCCTGGACATGTTTTTCTATTCGCAAGTCCTTTTGTTTCTTTTTACTTTATCTTTTGTGTTTTTACGTTGAGTTTTTTTAGCAACGTTGTGTACGCCTATAAAGGCGTATATATATATAAGACCTGTACTTTAATTAAGCATTTTTTAATTTTTCTATTATGTATACTGTTGGTGTACCTTTTTAATAAATAAAATAAAAATAAAAACAACGAGTAAGGTTCAAATTGGTCAATCAGAATCATCAATTGATTTTTATAGCTTATATATTTTTGCGTAGCATCTTTGGAATAGTAAACGGAATAATTAATATTCAGCCAGAAAAAAGTAGGCGAGAATATTTTTAGTTAAGGTGACGGGTAGGACACACTAGAAACGCCAATAGATTTTAATTTTTAGCTACTAAAACGGATCTATATTAAACAATTTCGGGGTTACAACCTCTCGGCAAACACCTATACTGATTATTAAATAACCATGCACAAATGTTGGATTCAAAGGCGTACGCGAAAAATGGATCCACACCAAGAGCGGCCACTTTTAGCGTGAATCAATTATTCGCGCACAAAAATGGACCCGAAATGCACGAAATTATTATTATTATATTAATTAATTAAATGAGGTTTTCTGTCCCAAATTTTGGACTTCATAAAATGGGAAATTCATTTGTAGGATTGAGCATTAGAATGTTTGATAAGTTACCTCAAAAAATTATTGATTTACCGGTACATAAGTTTAAGTTGCATGTATAAAACGCCTAATTCAAAAAGGCTACTATAAAGTAGATGATTATAATAATGATAAGGATTCCTGGACATGTTTTTCTATTCGCAAGTCCTTATGCTCCCATTCTTTTAACTCGAACCTGACCATGCAGGCTGGAACGCCACTTATTGGTTCCGGTCCGAGTAGTAGGCTCTCTGCCCCGGCCTTTGCTAGCACGTCAGCGACTTCGTTGCCTCTGATATTGCAGTGTCCTGGTACCAGCTCTACACTGTTGGCATTGCACCAATGGTTTTTTCAAATCTATGTGCGTTTTTCTACCATTACCATCTGCTCGGCGGTGAGGGAAAACATCGTGAGGAAACCTACACGTTTCGGAAAAAGTTTCTGAAATGTGTAACCATGATTCAGTTGGTCTGGTTCCCCTGTTTAAAGGGTTGCGAAGATCAGACGGCAGTCGCTTCATTGCAATTACCAGACCCCCCAATCCTGAATCATGGTCTTAGCGTATCCTGGGCTCCAAAGCCACAGCTTTGGACGCAACCGGGAATTACACGCTAAAATGAAGGAGACCTACTTAGCTGTCTGTAACTAAAATTAAAAAAAAGAACACAGTGTAGAGACGCAGAGAGGTGTCAAAGCATTTGTTTAACAAATAGGGTTTCAACTTACCTATTACTTACTTTCTTACTGTTCAACAAGTAGGGAAAGCTATTTTATACACATTCAATGTAGAGTCGCTTAAGGTGACGGGTAGGGCACACTAGCGATGCCAATCAATTTTAATTTTTAACTACTAAACCGGATCTATTTTAAACAATTTTGGGGTTACAACCTCACGGCAAATTACTATTTATTAAATAAGCATGACTAAATGTTGGGTTCGTTTTTGTACCCGAAAAATTGATTCACGCCAAAAGTGGCCGCTTTTGGCGTGAATCAATTTTTCGCGTACGAGTTGGACCCAATTTTTTGCATGGTTATTTAATAAATATTATAAGTGTTTGCCGAGAGTTTGTAAGCCCGAAATTGTTTAAAATAGATCTGGTTTAGTAACTAAAAATTAAAATCGATTGGTGTCGCAAGTGTACCCTACCCGTCGCCTTAATTAAAATGTAACTGAACTTTGTAAGCGGCGTGCTAAATCATGTTTAGGTACTAAAATTAAGATTAGATAGATAAATATACTATAAATTGATCTTGTCAAACAACTTTTTATATAGGTAGAGTCGTGTTTATACAGGACTAGCTGTTTCACGCGGTTTCACCCGCGTCCCGAGGGAACTACTTCCCGTTTCGGGATAAAATATAGCCTATGTTACTTCTGAATAATGCAGCTTTCTAATGGTGTAAAAATTATTGCAATCGGTCCTGTAGTTTTTGAGTTTATTCATTACAAAAATACAAAAATACAAATATTTCCTCTTTATAATATTAGTGTAGATGTATCTGTGAACATGTACATCCCTTCAACCACGTGTTCTACAAACCATTATGAACAAAATTAGTTCTATCACTTTTCATACAAAGTCGGTCACGTGACTTGGTCATTTTGTATGGGGAGTCGAAAAAAAATTCTGTGAATTTAGAAAAGTCGTTGAACAAATGTTCTTCAAAATGGTAGGTAGAAAACGTTGTAAAAGTGATGTAAATACTCACAGATACACCCTGTATAAGATGCTAACAAAAACTACTGATATTAGCAAAATAAGGTATTTCCTCGTTCATCAGACATAACACATCAAGACAACACAATAAATATAAATAAATAAATATTTTTCACAACATCACATACATTGATCTGACTCCGAGATAGGTAGCTCAAGCACCGTGTGTTACAGATATCAGAATCAGCAGTGGGATTACAAATATATACATATAATACTTATCTTTTGTAAATACATACTTATAATACATAGATAACACCCAGACCAATACAAACAGACATGTTCATGCGCACAAATGTTTGTAACAATGAACAAAATATATCAAAATCAGTAAAAAAGAGTATAAAAATATAACTTTTATATAGGTAGAGTCGTGTTTGTATAAGATTGTCATTCTTAAATGTTCAGTAATTCATTCATGATAATAAAGGAAAATTGAAATAAAAATTGGTTCAAAGCTATCACATAACAAAATTAATTAACATTAATCAGCAAATCGTAAATACAGTCTTAAGGTGACGGGTAGGGTTTAATTTTTAGCTACTAAACCTATTTTAAACAATTTCGGGGTTACAGTCTCTCGGCAAACACTTATACTATTTATTAAATAACCATGCACAAATGTTGGGTCCGTATTTGTACGCGCAAAATTCAATGAATTAAATATAAATTCGTGAATCAATTTTTCGCGTACTCGTTGGACCCAACATTTGTGCATTGTTATTAATAAATAGTATAAGTGTTTGCCGAGAGACTGTAACCCCGAAATTGTTTAAAATAGATCCAGTTTAGTAGCTAAAAATTAAAATCGATTTTCGTCGCTAGTGTGCCCTACCCGTCACCTTAATCTTTATGCTAACAATTAATTGGTTGGTATCTCAGCAAATTCTGGACCAAGTGGCTACCCAGTCAGCGCTGTTCTTCATAAATTCCACTTCTCTTATGATTAATTGTAAATCATGGTTTAGTCGGTATATTTATGTTGTAAAACTAATATATTGTCAATGAAAATAGAATTAAATATAGAGTCAGTATTTTACTACTAGAGTTTCTTAACATATTAAACTAATCACAGGGATTTAACTTAGTAAAAATTAAATTAATACTTTTTCGAAATGTAGAGACAAACTTTAAATTGACTAAAACTTATAAACTACATTTTTAATTTGTTTATTTAACTCTCTAACGTCATTAAAAAGTTACTGATAGGTAGGTACTTACTCAGTGGTAGAGTCAGGTCGCCGATCATATCCATGTTCACAATATCACTTTACAATCACAGCGAAACGTTTTTATTTTTACTTTAAATCGTTGTTTCAACCTGTCATCCATTTCTTTCGTCCCACTCTATGATTCGACATTCGACACAAAACAATAACTTTTCATAGTTAATAGTATTTAGTATGAAATCACAATCAGCACAACGGAGCATTCATTTTTTCCATGTTTTGAGTACTTGTTGAGATACACCTATCACTTGAAACTTCAACGATTGAAACAATAAACACGCCTACTCTATCAAAATTCACAACACTTGAACAAAAACAGTGTCACAAAACAAAAAAAAAGCACAGTTTTGTACGGAAAAAGTTGGAGAAAAAATGTAGAGACGAATCTCTGAGCGTGCACTGCAATCACAAAAACAGACCTGTGTACTACGTCACTGAATCAAACCTGTTTGATTTTTTCTCTCGCTCCAGCGTTCGCCACATGACTCTATCGACGTTTCTCTATCTAGTACAGGCTTTTGTCGCTAGATGGTGGTAGTGGATGTTGTGAATTAGACATGTGTAGAACAGTTCACTCAAATTAAAAGAGCGACGCAAATCCTCTGAATCTTAAAGTCTATTCACCCTAGACAATCGTTCGTATGATGAACACTAATGTTTGTTGAGTGTCGTGTCAGTGTCTGTAAACCTGCTATTTTAATCATCTTAGAAACTTTAGGAGGGCCTTGTACAAATGAAAAAAAATAATTTTCAATTAAAAGAGCATTATTTAAGTCAAATTTACCTTTCCTTACAAATCTGCTCACCTGATTGATGAAAAAGTGTTGTTGTGGCGACAGCTGTGTCCAGGAGCGGCAGCAGCGGCTTACCATCAGGTAAACCGTCTGCTCGTCTGCCACTTATCACATAAAAAAACACGAGTGATTAAGCTACTTCAGGGTCACGTATTGCTAATGTCTGAAACAGGCCGCGCCAAATAAGTCTAAAGGTGGGCTTGAGTGCGCAGAAATCATTTTTAATATAAAGTGAGATATTTTATAAGTACGTAAACTATCGGCCAGCGCTATACGTACGTACCACGGCCTGTGCCAATACAATTTGATGCAACTAAGTGAACTAAGTAGAATCGAACCACTCAAAAACGTCATTACTCTATCCATCTATTGTGAATGGTAGAGTAGTCGAAGTAATTAAATAAATAAATATTTCACAACATTGATCTGACTCCGAGATAGGTAGCTCAAGCACCTGTGTTACGGATATCAGAATCAACAGTGGGATTATAAATATATACATATAATACTTTTCTTTTGTAAATGCATACTTATAATACATAGAAAACACCCAGACCAATAAAAACAGACATGTTGATGCACACAAATGTTAGTACTGTGCGGGGATCGAACCCGCAACCCTTGGACCAAAGGCAGCGTTCACTACCACTGTTCCAAACGGTTCGTCAAATAGAGGGATGGAGTAGTGACGTTCTTGTGCAGATGGACTCTACTTAGTCCACTTAACAAGTTGAAAATAATCAGTGCGAAATTTAATTACTTACTGACCACTGTTGATTCTGATATCCGTAACACAGGTGCTTGAGCTACCTATCTCAGAGTCAGATCAATTTATGTGATGTTGTGAAATATTTATTTATTATTATTCTATTGTGAATGGTAGAGTAGTAGTTTGGGAACTGGTCTGCTTCGGTTTACCTCATTATATTGATTTTATTAATATTTCCTTTATTTTATTTTGTGTAACAATTGAACTGTATGGCTTGGTATGATGATGACACAACATTGTATGAAAGTTTGGCGATTAAAAAGAGTAACTGGCGAGTTTCTTGCCGGATCTTCTCGACCAGAAACAATTTTCCGAGCCGGTGATAGAATCGCATTATGTTTATTTATTTCTTTAGTATATTTTATGTATCAACATATTTATGTATTAACATGTAAATTATACATAAGTACTTATAAATAGTTTTAAGTCATTCAAATGTATGACGATTTGTAAGTGCTGTGAACAAGCCTACGCAAATAAAGAATTATTTGATTTTGATTTTGAGTAAAAAAATTTGAATTCGCACTGATAATTGTCAACTTACTCCTTAAGTGAACTAAGTAGAGTCGAACCATACAAGAACGTCACTACTCCATCCATCTATTGTGAATGGTAGAGTAGTCAAAAGTAATTAAATTTCGCACTGATTATTTTTGACATCAAACTAACCGTGGATATCTGAAATGGTGTAGCTAATCATTAGTTTTTATGCTGATTAAATTTGATAGAGCCGGTTCAAGATCGAGGACATTGTAAATGAAGAGATACTTCAACATAATCGTCAGAGAGCCGCTCTTCGGCATGTAAAGGTCACCTGAGTGATACCACGGCCTCGGAAAACCAGCGAGAATAACCTTTTTTATGTGATAGGTGGCAGACGAGCAGACGGATCACCTGATGGTAAGCGATTGCCGCCGCCCATGGACAATCGCGACACCAGTGGAGTCACAAGTGCGTTGCTAACCTTTGAACTCCCCTTTCCCCAGGATTGGGCCTCCGGTACCTTCACTCACGCAGCGAAACACATCACAGTCATTAGATAAAAGATAAAAAAAATCTTTAGTAAATTTAGGTACACATATTATCATCTACCGTTGGTTCAGAATATCGATTTCTACTTAGAAGATACCAGCAAGAAACTCAGTAGTTACTCTTTTCAAATATTGATGATGTTACAGAGTTTCAATTGAGAAGAAAAAAAAATACAATTGTCAAAGTTAATAGACTACTATGAATAACAACTCGCAAGACTAATCAAATAACATGACCGAGAATCCTTATCATTTAAATAGTCTTGTACACTATAGTAACCTTTCTTCATTAGGCAGGTTTTAATATGAGACTTAAACTTATCCAGTGATAGGTTAATGACATTTTGTGGGAGCTTATTGAATATCGTAAAACTTGAGCCAACAAAAGAATTACCGATTTTATGAAGTCTCAGGACTGGAATGACAAGTCTTTGTTTATTTCTGGTGTTAAGACTATGACTATCGGACTTTTTTGGAAAAGTGTGCATGTTTTTACGTACATACAAAATGCAGTCGAGGGTAAATTGAGAAGCCACGGTTAAAATATTTATCTGTTTAAATATTTCCCGAAGTGAGTCACGTGATCTAAGGCTGTATATAGCGCGGATGGCCCTTTTCTGTAATACAAAAATAGTTTGTACATATCAGCAGCAGAACCCCACAACAGTAGACCATGTGACATCACACTGTGGAAATAGCTGAAATAGACCAGTCTTGCCGTCTCGATATCAGTCAGAAGCCTAATTTTTCTTACTGCATATACAGCGGAACTTAGTCTTCCTGCCAAGGCAGCAATATGGGGACTCCACTGCAATATTGCATCTATAGTGATACCAAGAATAACCTTGGAATTAATGATTTGAATAGATTTGTTATTCTTCTTAATACTAGTATTGACCTGCCTTGGGTACATTTGGCATTGCCTTGATTCGGCATAAAATGGCGTCACTTGAATGATACCACGGCCTGAGAAAATTAGCAAGAAGCCACGCATATGCTGTGTGAGAGTTAGGCGCGATGCCCACACGAGAGTCGAGTCGAGGTGAGGGCGCGTCGAGGCGTGGAGTGGCACAGTCGCAATGTGTAGAGTCGAGCTGCGGGCGTTTATGTTTCCTTCTCATTTTAATTCGCCAATACGCACGAAACGAAGTGACAAAATGGCGGCAGAGTCGCGGCGGAGCGTCCCTATCGCGCCCCCGCCTCGACTCCCCTCGCCCTGGCGCGCCTCAACGCGACTCCGCACGTATGTGAGCGCACTGTAATTATTTTTTTAAGAAAATCTAGAAGCGGCGCGCTGCTTATGCGCGCGCGCCTCGAATCGACTCTCGTGTGGGCGTCGCGCCTTAGTGAGGGTACCGGAGGCCCAAATATGGGGAAAAAAGATGCCCACTTGTAACTAACTCTTCTTGCTTGATGATCCGTTTGCTGCCTACCACAAATCATACAAAAAACTTGAATTTTGGCTCTACAATGAAACACATTCCCGGTTGCATACAAAGTTGTCGCTTTGAAACCCGGGATAAGCATGTAACATGACCATGAGAACTTTTATGTGATAGGTGGCAGACCAGCAGACGGATTTCCTCATCATCAATCATCATCAATTCAGGACATAGGCCTCCCACAATGTATCCACACAGATCGGTCCTTTTTTTTTTTTTTTTGTTGACCCGGTGGAAATGCCGCCGGCTCACTGACAGGAGCCGACGTCGGCGCCGGTTGGTCGGCGCCGCCTTATGCACACCCGGCCGCTGGGAGTCGACCGGGTAGTGTGGGGCTCTCCCCTGGATTGGGCCTCTGCTAATCAGAGACCGTCCAAGGGCATACCCTCTAAATCCACCGGGGCTTTTCCCATTCTACGCCCGCTAAGTCGGGACGGAACACGGGATTACCACCAGGAAGCCCTCAGTCGTCCGACATCCCCCCAGCTGCCACTGGTCCTGAGCCGCCTTAAATGCGCAGGCAATTTCGGCACAACCACTTTCGCGGGAGTCCCGTAGGGCCTCCACCGGTCAGAGACGGCATGTCGAGGAGGATAACAAGGGGCAGGATTCACCCCATAGCACACTAGGCGTGAACCCTGCCGTCCGACCCCGGCCGATGGGACGTGAGAGTCCCCGGGATTTACGGCCGAAGGCAACTCACCGCCGGCCGGTTAAGGCAAGCGGGAGGAGCAGGGCCCTTAACGGCTCAGCCCATCCGGATAACTGCCGGTGGGAAGCCCAGGCCCGCGCATAGCCAACCAAAACTCCGGGGGTGACAGAACACCCCCCCCACCAAACTCCTCGCTCCGGAAGGAGCGGTCCACTCTGAGAACCCAGGGCAATAAAAGGGCACCGAGCATCTGGAGATGACTCCAGTCGCTAGCGTCGAGCCCGGCCCTAGGTCCGTGGGAGGGGGGGGGGGGGTGTTACGAACCCTAACCCCCCCTCCATGTGTGCAGCCATCGGCTGTCGGGTAGCAATATGGCGAGCGCACCATATTACTACCCGCCGTTGCCCAGGGACGCCAGGGCCCCTCCGGTAGCAGCTCCAAGCAGAGCAAAAATACTACCGAAGGCCACACGAGGAGGCCGCCGTACCGTAGTCCCCAACACAGATCGGTCCTAAGTCAACGTGAGCAAAAGCGTTATTTGTCATTCCGAGTGATGACGTCACAGGAGGATTTTTAGATTTTATTCTTTTTCTCCATTAATATCTGTTTAAAAATTTATGAATTTATTTTTCTTCAATTTCTATGAGTCTAATCTAAAAAAAGGATTTTTCATTTCGGAAAATGATTTGTCTTATTGTCCATTACGTGGATTTGAATCCATGACTTCAAGGTCACAGAGGTCGTGTGTCATTGCTCTGAACATCCGAAAAGGAAAAATGTCACAACAGCGGCCAGTTGCTATGGTAACAATAGTGTAAACATTGAAAAAATCGTGGTAAGTGAAATTCGGTGTTTTAAATTATTTGTATTGTTTTTCAATTTATCAGGTTACAAATACAAATTAATTTAATTATGTTTGAAAAAGGTAAGTTAAAAGTTACTAAAAATAATTGTCATTTCGTTGCTGTTTGTAGAGTCGATAAGACAGTAAGACTGGTGTCGCGGGTGTCCATGGGCGGCGGCAATCTTACCATCAGTTGATCCGTGTGCTCGTCTGCCCACATATCATATAAAAAAGACGCCCTGTTGGTCTAGTGGTTTAAGTACCAGGCCGTGATCTCGGGGTTTGATTCCCGGGTCGAGCGAAAAGTATGTTTCGAATTTTTCGAACATATCTCGGGTTTGTGATTACCAATCCGTATTTGGCAAGCGTGGTGATTAAGCCTAATCCCATCATAGTAGCGATGACTTGATTTCTATGATGGAGGCCTTTGCCCTGCAGTGGGACAGTTTACAGGCTGATTCTTTACTTTTTTTTTAAAAAAAATTTCGGCTATGGAATCCTATATTTACTAACAAATTCGTTTATTGATTATTAAGACATGATACATTTAAGAAACATAGAAGTGGGTGAATTAGGCCCATAATAAAAGCAAAAGGAGCTCAGCTTGTGCTGCCACAAAATAAGACATTCCAAGACAGCTTCCAAGAATGCTTTATTATAGTCCTAATTAACTGCCTCGATGGCGCAGTAGGTACTGGATCGCGCTTTAAGGCGACGGGTAGGGCACACTAGGGACGCCAATCGATTTTAATTTTTAGCTACTAAACCGAATATAGCCGTGTGGTCCCCGGGAGAGTAGAATAGGCCACCCTCACTCTTACCGAGGTGTCGTAAAAGGCGACTAAGGTAAAGCTGCTGGCATGATCATCAGCACCCAGAGAAGGAAAACTCTGCATTTATATCAAAACCCTCGCCAACCCGTCTGCCAAGCGTGGTGAGTATGGCAATTACCCCTCATGTGATTGAGGGAGGCCCGTGCCCCAGCAGTGGGGACTTAAATGGGCTGATGATGATGATGATGATGATGAAACCGAATCTATTTGCCCTGCCCGTCACCTTAAACTGATCCCCGTGTCGGACTAAAACTAAGCATCCAAATGATACACTGTTCCGAATCTCTAATGTTCGCTCCGAATGTATCATCCGACTCAAATGGATTTCGAGTTCGAGTGAACCGAATGAGCTAAATGATCCGAGTGAGCCGAATGAGCGGAATGAATCACGGATCTATCTGAGAGTCGATGTTCCGCATCTCTCCACTGATCCAGATGTAAATGTTCCAATCTTTTGAGAGATACGTTTTCGCCAGGTCTAAATCCTACAGGCAGTGGCAACGCTTAAGTGGTAATCCGAAAACACGAAATGCTTGCGCGGTGTAATCGACACCTAGCGCCATCTATTGGTATAAAGTGGAACTAATGTCCCGATACGAAGTGAGGACGGGCCACTAGTTTTTAATATTAGTATAGATGTGAAAGTAAGTGGTGTGATGACAGACACCCTGTCTGTCTGTGTGTCTTTCACGGCAAAGCGGAGTAATGTGTTGACGTGATTTTATTAGTGGAGGTTTTTTTTTCATGTGGTAGGTGGCAGACGAGCAGACGGGTCACCTGAATGACAGTGAAGTCACAAGTGCGCTGCTAACCTTGAAACTCCCCGTTTGTAAAGTTGAAGGGATGGAAAGTAATATAGGCTACTCTTCTAACGCGAGCGAAGCCGCGGACAAAAGCTAGTTTATAATATTATTCATATACTCAGACCGATTATACCGCAGGATATATTATAGTGCTCAAGTGTGTGCGCAAACACAAGTGCACTCTATAATCCCTTACCGTCATATTCCAATGGGACACCTGCGTGACACGACCGGAGAGGGATTAGGCGCAGGACCAAGAGCTTAACGTGCTTTCCGAGGCACGGAGGTAGGTCCATGACCGCCGACTTCCAGACTCCGGGTTGATTCTAAGAATTCCTTACCGAAAACTTAGGTACAAATTTTTGGCCCGACCCGGAGATCGAACCCGGGACCTCTTA
Source organism: Marasmia exigua (assembly GCA_019059595.1). Taxonomy (NCBI): domain Eukaryota; kingdom Metazoa; phylum Arthropoda; class Insecta; order Lepidoptera; family Crambidae; genus Marasmia; species Marasmia exigua. The sequence continues at coordinate 6,076,662 of CM032492.1, forward strand.
CGCAGCCGTCGCTTTAAAGTGCGACCCACTAACCACTGCGCCACCCAGGCAGTCATAATATTAGTATGGAACTCGTTGCCGGCGCATGTATTTGCTTCTTCCTACAATATGGATTTCTTCAAGCGAAGCGTGAAGAAGCATCTCGCGGGCCAGTATGGCGGTGCCAACGGAGGTGATGCCTGACATCGCGTCCGTTTGAATTGCAACGTGGGCTCTTCTTCTTCTTATATTATTTGTGGCAATCAACTTCTCAACTGAGAATTACTCCTGCCATTATCATGTTTTAGATTTTAGGCATTATTAAGCGGGACAACCGAAGATAATTCGCCAATGTCAAGTAAATTATTGAGAACAAGTAGGTAGTCAACAGTCGAAGTCAGTCAAAGTCACAGTCACTCAATAAAACGCCGGTGTTTTGCGTTTTATCGACCTACGGATTCAGCGGATATCACTCTAAAAGCAATCGCGGGTTTTAAGATTCTATTAGGTCCAAGCAAGTTGTCACGAGACAACGCACTCGACACACAATAGCAGTGTTAAAAACGATACAATCCAACGATTCTTATTATTAGGATCACTTTGCGGCACTTCACTGCACAAATAAACACCAAACTTGCACACTAAAAACCACTAGACACTAATTTAAAACCTTTGAATTGCATCAGCCCACGCGGCTTCTTTTAGCCCTACCCGCCGAATCAACGTGGGCTCTCCTGTTGCTTACCATCAGGCTGAGGAAAGCCAATATACTGTGTCACTATAAAAAATAAACCTTTCAGGTTCTAAGGCAGACAGAAGAAAACTCTCAAGATGCCAGAGCTGGTTGAGCAGATGTACTGCTCCCAACAGATTGTTATTCCACCAAAGTTCCCATACATATTGAAGAGATATTGTCAAAGGTATCATTCATCATCCACCCATTTTAAGCCCCACTGTTTGGGGCACTGGCCTCCCTCAATCACATGAGGGGTATTGCATACTCACCACGCTTGGCAGACGGTTGCGAGGGTTTCGATATAAATGCAGAGTTTTCCTTCTCTGGTGCTGATGATCATATGCCAGCAGCTTTACCTTTAGAGGTCCCTGTCTACGACACCTCGGTAAGAGTGAGGGTGGCCTTTCTACTCTGCCGGGAACCACACTGCATTCTACTCTGCCGGGGGGCCGTGTGGTTCCCGGCAAGGCGCGTGTGTTTCCCGCAGAGTAGAATAGGCGACCCTGACTCTTACCGAGGTGTACGTAAAAGGCGACTAAGTTAAAGCTTCTGGCATGATCATCAGCACCCTAGAAGGAAAGACTCTGCATTTATATCGAAATCCTCGCCACCCGTCTTGCCCAGCGTGGTGAGTATGGCAATTACCCCGCCTGTGATTGCAAAGGTATGTATAAGTAAATAAATATTTCACAACATCAATACATTGATCTGACTCCGAGATAGTAGCTCAAGCATCTGTGTGACGGATATCAAAGCACTGGGATTAAACATATATACAAATATACTTTTATTTTGTAAATACATACTTATATAACATACCAAACACCCAACCAATTAGCAAACAAACCTGTTCTTCACAGACAAATGTTTGTACTGTGCGGGGATCGAACCCGCAACCCTTGTATCTAGAGGCAGCGTAGGTGCACTACCACTTTGTTTCCAATTGGGTCAGAAACAACAGCCGAATTACAATAATACATTTACTTAATACTTTTCTTTTTGTAATAATACTTACATCTGCATCTCCAAAGTCCAAAGGGTATAGGTTCCCGATTCCTATTCTATCTTTCCTGGACAAACATTCGTGTTATTACTACTCATGTTCGTTTCAGTTCTGGTGAAGTTTTTTAGTAAATCCTCGGTTGTCTCCTGATCTTATAACAACAATTGCTTCTACTAGTACGGAGTGAAGACAATCTACTAACATCTCTGCCATGCTTCTGGTCATAAAACACCCTACACTTAAATA
>CM032492.1:6086426-6099983 GCA_019059595.1 Marasmia exigua
GTCCTTTTGATTTCGTGGGTGTGGGTTTTGCACACTGGGCTCCGTATGTTTTGGCGACTAGGCTGTGGTCCACCTCATTTTTATAATTATTTTTTGTTTTTATGCTTTTGACGTGCAGCCTGTCTTGTGAGTGTGTCAATAAAAGGTAGTTTTTGTTCATATTTGTTTCATCTTTTTAATTATAACCGTATCAGCTTCTCCTTTTAGTATCCATCATCAGCATATACAGTCTCCGCACACTAGCATCACCAGTAGTTATTCAGGGACTCATACACTAAAATTTGTATTAGACTAAGTTTGCTGCAATAAGCACAGATTGTTGTATTTTTTTTTTGTATTAGTTAAGAAGTCTCAACTACGCTGACCATACCCAGGAACAGATTGTCCCTGGCGCAGAAGGATAAGAAAGCGCACCCCACCTAAGTTGGAACAGGCAAAGAAGACAGGGTCCCACTGCAGGGTAAGGCCTCCATCATAGAAATCAGTCATCGCTATATGATGGTATAGGCTTTAATCACCACACTTGCCTATTGCGGATTGGTGATAACCGACCCGAATAAACCCGAGTGATGTTCGAAAAAATTCGAAACATACTTTTGCTCGACCCGGAATCGAACCTAGGACCTCCTAGATCACGGTCCCGGCGCTTAAACCCTAGTGCCAACAGGGCCTCATACGGTGAGGTTGTAGTTAAAGATAGAGCTGGTTTTTAAATAGGAAAATTGAAAAAAAAAAATTCCACATCCTCTAATCCGTTTCGAAAAATATTTTTTTTTTGTTCTACGGGTCTACTTAAATTTTAAAGATTAACCAGTTCTTTACAAACGCGACTTCAAAAAAAGAGGTTCTCCAATTCGACATGTATATATATTTTATTTTTTATGAACCGATTTTATATGATTCTTTTTTCGTTGAAAAAACAGATAGTCCCGGATTGGTGCCAACAAAATGAACCCTCAAATTTAAAGACACACTTACGTGTGCCCTTTTTGTATCTTTTTTCAAACTGCACCAGTGCATGTTACTAGTAATAATTTTTGTGGCTCTGCTGATGATGAAGGTCAACTCTTAACGTAGGAGTTAAAGATAACTCTTGCAATACGACTCACAGTTACTTTGTTTACTTATTTGGCGTGCGGGTGGAAGGGGGCTGCTAAAAACATGAGAACCTTCAAATTATAAAAAAGCCTTTTTAAAGTGTTTCCATTTGCCAGAAAAATGAGACACTAAGAATAATGAAAAAAAAAATTTCGGGTATCAAAAAAAAACTGCCTTCAGAAGTTTAAAATCTTTTAAAATTCTTAGTAGAGGTTTATGAAGGCGTTTTTTTTTCGGGGGGGGGGGGGGGGGGGCAGAAATTTTTTTAATGCTGTGCTTATTCGACTATCCCTGAAAATAACAATATTTCTTAATACCCTGCTACTGAAAAATCTGACGGAATATTTTGAGTGCTCACCGTTTTAGGAGTAGTAACTGAGCGTCCCTTCTGTGGCCATTTAGTATCGGCAATATTTTAGTTTTCTACATATTATTTTTTTAACCACATGTCATTCAAATAAGTTAATAAGTTAACTGCCTCGTTGGTGCAATGGATAGTGCGTCGTATTTCGGCCAAAAAAATTTGATACCTGAATTTTATGTTAAGAATTTCTCGAGTTCAGCCGGCAGTCTGGTAAGTTGGCGGTCTTGTACCCCATACCCTCGAAAGCACTTTAAGCCCTGGTCCAGCGCCCGATTCCTCTGGTCGTGTCACCTGTGTCCCATCAGTATTAGAGGCAAGGGATAGGATCCGTTTTGGTACGCGAAAAATTTACTCACGCTAAAAGTGGCTGCGTTTGGCGTGAATCAATTTTTCGCGTACGCGTTGGACTCAACAGTGGTGCATGGTTTTTAATAAATAGTATGATTGGTTTGCCGAGAGGTTTGTAACCCCGAATCGTTTAAAAATAGATCCTGTTTATGAGCTAAAATTGAAATTGATATGGGTCGCTAGTGTGCTCGCCGTTTTCTCGTGTCCTAATTTATTTATCCCATCAATGGGACTATGAGGTAGACTTACTTTTCGTAGTCTCATTATAAATCTCCTTCCCTACCCGTCCCTTAGGCGACTCAAAAATGCACTTCGCAAGTCCGTGCGCACAGCGCACTAAGACGTAACAACAGGTGTTTTTCAATCTGTGGTCATTCATTCGCACTTTTTCCTTTTTCGTGGAAACTTTATTAGAGTGTTGAGTAAGACGAATCATTATGCCGTAGCTCTGTCCTGCTCTGAGCTCTGACACTGCTTAATTAGTGAAGAATAACGTTGCCATCGGTAGCTCAGTGATTAAGAGCGCTTCCATACCTCCACCTCTGGATTGTTTCAAATCTATGTGCGTATTGTAATCCGTACCTTACTAATATATAAAGGCGAAAGTTTGTTTGATGGAGTTGGATGTTTGTTCCTCTTTCACGCAAAAACTACTAAACGGATTTTTAATAAACTTTACAGTAATGTGCTTATAGATCAATAACACATAGGCTATAATTTCTAACGATATTGTGTGAACGCAGACGAAGTCGCGGCAAATAAATAATAAATAATATTCACAACATCACATACTTGATCTGACTCCGAGATAGGTAGCTCAGCACCAAGTGTTACGGATATCAGAATCAACAGTGGATTTAACAAATATAATAGCATTATACTTTTCTTTTTTAAATAGCCTACTTGATAATACATAGAAACACCCAGAACCATACAACACAAACATGTTCATGCGCACAAATGTTTTGTACGTGCGGGATCGAACCCGCATTCTGGACAAGGCAGCGTTCACTACCACTGTTCCAAACTGTCTTCAATCCATTTTATTTTTCGCGTGTCGTTGTGTTATTAGCTCGGCGGTATGTTATATAATCAGTGCATCGTTGTACGCTCAGTGGATAGAGCAACTTTCCATATCTCGAACCTTTTGGATTTTTCAAATCTATATGCCTATAAAATACGACTTTTACGCAGTCATGCGGAATAAGATGGTGTCCTATCAGAAGCGGGTGATGGGGAGTTCCAATACCATTCTTCAGCTGTTTTCCAACCAATATCACAGTCCATCATGCAGCTTTGGGCCTCAGCGCTTCAGGAAGTTTTCTGCTGTGTTTACTAAGGCTCGTCGCATTGCATTGTAGGTGCTGTCCGTTTGTGTTATTTTTTATGTTAGTGTAAATTTGATTGAATTAAAATTTAATTTTAATTTTATTTATTTATTATCGAATATTTATTCTAATGTAATTTAAATAATTTTAACTTTTTGATTTTAATTGTAATTTATTTTTATTTTTTAATATAATTTTAAACTGATTGAATAAATAAATATACAATATAAATATAAATATGAGGATAATATGACCATTGTTGAAATAAATGAATTTTATTTATTTATTTATTATAGTTATTATAATAATGTTGAAGCAATAGTAGCTCAGTCGCCGTGTGGTCAGAGTAGAATAGGCCACCCTCACTCTTACCGAGGTGTCGTAAAAGGCGACTAAGGTAAAGCTGCTGGCATGATCATCAGCACCCAGAGAAGGAAAACTCTGCATTTATATCAAAACCCTCGCCAACCCATCTGCCAAGCGTGGTGAGTATGGCAATTACCCCTCATGTGATTGAGGGAGGCCCGTGCCCCAGCAGTGGGGATTTAAATGGGCTGATGATGATGATGATAGTAGCTCAGTGGTTCAGAACGCGCCTTCCATGCGGGGTGTCATGTTTGGAATCCGAGCATTTTCCAAAACCTCTGGATTTTCCAAATCTATGTGCGTATTTTTACCATTAGCTCGACGGTGAGGGTAAACATCGTGAGGAAACCTGCACGTTTCGGAGAGTTTTTAAAACTTGTAACCATGATTCAGTTGGTCTGGTTCCCCTGTTAAAGCGTTGCGAAGGCCAGACGGCAGTCGCTTCATTGTAATTTTTTTTTAATTATTTCGTCAACGTGTCCACATTGACGATATGAAATAATCGATGGCGCCACTGTCGCTTTTATGAATAAGTTAGTTATGATTCTATCTTCTTCCGTTCTATCTAGTAATTCTATCTCACATTATCATTTATTTACGTACATTAGTATATATTTATTTATGGTTATACATCTCTAGGACCTTTCCGCCCCAACGGCCGTCTGTTCTCCTCGCTATGTGCCCTGCCCATTGCCACTTGAGGCATGCAAACCTTTGGGCTATGTCTGTGACCTTAGTTCTCCTGCGGATCTCATCATTTCTGATACGATCACGCAGGGAGACTCCGAGCATAGCCCTCTCCATGGCTCTCGAGTGGAGGCCACGTACAGGAAGCCGTGGCAGGCCCCCACAAGGTGGACCGACGATCTGGTGAAGATCGCGAGAATCCATTGGATGCCTGCGGCACAGGACCGATCTGTGTGGAGAACATTGGGGGAGGCCTATGTCCAGCAGTGGACGTCTATTGGCTGAAATGATGATGATGATGATTCATTAACACGGTCGTCACTCACAACAGGGTCCTGCCAGAATACCAGCGCTGCCGCGGCATTTCTGTCGTGGCAGCACCATGCTGAGGCCAGGACCTGATGGACCTCACACTTCACACACGCCTCTTAGTTTAAAATATTTTCATTATATAGGTAACTGTGTATTTACCTAACTATCGTCTGTTCTCATACTCACCTTTGTCTGTAGTTTTAATCTATGTTTTCTAATAAGTGTTCATTGTTAAATTATTTATTGTGATGGTCAATAAAATGTTTATTTCTTTCTTTCTTTCTTAATTACCAGACTCCCCTAATCCTGAATCATGGTCTAAGCGTACCCCGGGCTCCGGAGCGACAGCTTTGGATGCAACCGGGAAAAAACGCTTAGATGAGGTAATTTGTGCCCAAATAAGTTATGGAATTACCTTAGATTAAATCAAATTAATTAAATCTAAGGGAATTACATACCTTTGAATCCGTATCGATAATTACAATCATGCTACCCAAATCTCCCCTGTCTATCCATACTAATATTATAAATGTGTGTGTGTGTATGTCTTTTTTAGAGTCTCGTAGCCAAATGGCAAAAAACGGAACCCTTATAGATTCGTCATGTCTGTCCGTGTGTCTGTCCGTCCGTATGTCACAACCACTTTTCTCCGAAACTATATAAAATAAAAAATTGGGGGGGTCTCCATACTTGAAACTGAAACTCAAAAAATGTTTTTTTTTCATCAAACCTATACGTGTGGGGTAACCTATATGGATAGGTCTTTAAAAATGATGTTAAGGTTTTTAAAATCATTTCTTAAAAATCTTAAACACAACACTTTGCGCAAGAGACGCTCCCAAAGTGGTAAATTGTGTGTGTGTCCCTTTCTTACTTCTATAATAAATGAAGTATAAAAATAAAAAAAATATATGATGTGCTTGTGTGTGTGTTTGTGTGTGTGTGTGTGTGTGTGTGTGTGTAAAGCCGCTTGGTATTCTTCTAAAAGAAATATTTTAGGCTTAGCATTTTCCAGTATCCTATTCTAAGATCTTCCGCAGCCAGCTGTTTCTTCAGTAAACCTCCTTTGAATTGAGATAAACTGTAAATATATTTATAGCATCCGGGCCCACACCAGAGCACGTCCCATTTTTAAGGGTTCAGTTGAGACATCCCGCCAGATCTCCTCCCATGGTTAGTTATGTCGCAACACCGAAAGTGGCCGATCTATCACCCCTGCCGATAGGCCAGTGTGAACGGTGTCAAGGAGCGAAGGTACATCGGTCCCTAATGGACGCACAATGGACTCTGTGGCCAGAGCTCAATTTTATTCCTGGGATAATACGACCATTATCTACTTGCGTTCGGTGTGTTTACACTGCACGATTTCTAACAAGGGTTTTATTCGCTACTTGTATCGTCATATTTTTATCGTTTTACAACCCGAAATCCTCATTATAGATATAACCTCATAATCCGAGTAGAAACAGCAAGATGGCTGTTTGAAATGAGTAAGAAAATTGTGTGCATTTGCGAATTCTTAAAATGATGAATGAAACTTGGTGTAGGTATATTTTGATTTTTCTTTAAAACATTGTGTAACTAGATAATACAAGCTGTGTATCTGTTAAAGGTGTTGTACCAGATTGTATGGCCCCTGGGCGAGGATCTTGTACAGTCGGTAAAAAAATACTAACATACCTTAAATACTTTGTAACCGCCCAATTCCTTTAAAATTACTTCGTTTTCTGGTACAAATAAAACAAAAAACACAAAAAATATAACAATACTTAACAGCAAAAACGTCTGTCACTTTTGACAATTTCAAAATCGCGTCGCGCATTAATTGTGTCGTCGACTGTTTTATATTATCAAAAACGAAGCTAAATTGTTTTGGAGATATCGAGACACATTAACGCAACAAACAGAACAAGATGAATGACTTCAAAACAAACTTGAAAATAACGGTGATATGAGTTGTCAAAGTGACAGTGACAAGTGAAATCTGACAGCAGACATTTATGGTTTATGGTAATTCTTTTTTGTGGACGCCATAATGTGGTCATATTATTTATGCTTTACTGACAGAATGAACACATGAGTACAGTAATAGGAAGGAAGAGTACAGGAAGTCGCAGCCGTGGCAGGCCCCCCACAAGGTGGACCGACGATCTGGTGAAGATCGCGGGAATCCATTGGATGCGGGCGGCACAGGTTCGATCTGTGTGGAGAACATTGGGGGAGGCCTATGTCCAGCAGTGGACGTCTATTGGCTGAAATGATGATGATGATGATTTAATAAATGGTTTTCATTTTTGTATCACCATACAACACGTTAAATGTTTGTTTTATTTTTATAACAATCAGTAGAATTTTCTTGAATTTTTGAAATACTGTACAATGTCCTCGCCCACTCCGGGACATCACCTTTACATTTGTGTGATGATTAATTGTGTTTTTAATATCAAACAAATAGGCAGAAAATTGGTCGTTAACGTCGAAAAAATTACGAAATGTAATCGGATATATTTTTTAAGAGTGTTAACCGAGACATTGATAAATACTTCCTTAGCCCGAGTAACAGCAGTGAAATGTCGAGATATCCTCAAATTGCATATTATTTTGTATTTTTTATATGGGATATGCGTTGTTCACCGGACCCTTTGTTTTGACCGTGGGAGAGCCACGCTTCGGTATGAATGGTCCGGCTCGACCGAAGTGATACCACGGCCTCACAGAAAACCAGCGGGAAGCAGCACTGTGCTGTGTTTCGCTGCAAGAGTGAGGGTACCGGAGGTCCAATCCGGGGGAAAGGGGGTTTAAAAGTTGGCAGCGCACTTGTGACTCCATTGATGTCGCAGGTCTCCATGGGTGGCGGCAATAGCTTACCATCAGGCGATCCGTCAGCTCGTCTGCCACCTATCACATAAAACTGAAACCCTTAACGACTGACGAGTGTAAGATCTAAGGTGACGGGTAGGGCACACTAGCGACGCCAATCGACTTTAATTATAAGCTACTAAACCGGATCTATTTTAAGCAATTTCGGGGTTACAGCCTCTCGGCAAACACTTATACTATTTGTTAAATAACAATGCACGAATTTTGGGTCCGTTTTTGTACGCGAAAAATTGATTCACGCCAAAAGTGGCCGCTTTTGGCGTGAATCAATTTTACGCGTTGGACCCAACATTTGTGCATGGTTATTTAATAAATAGTATAAGTGTTTGTCGAGACGTTCAATCCAAAAATACTTTGAATGCAGTTTTATTTTGATTTGAAAATAAAGGAATATTTCCTTAAAGTAAAATATGCCTACTTAAGGACTTATGGTAGTTTCCCTACACGACCCTTTGATTTTTTACCCACCCTGTATAGCAGAAACGACCTTCAGGAACTAGGCGTGTGTAACTCTTTACTGAAACAACCCAGTGATCCGACTCAGCCAAATGATACACTTTTCCGAATCTCTAATGATCGCTCCCAATGTATCATTCGACTCGAATGGATCTCGAGTCCAAGTGAACCGAATGATCCGACTGAGCTGAATGATCCGAATGATCAAAATGACCTGATGAGCCGAATGATCTGAATGAGCAAAATGATTCGATGAGCCGGATGAGCTGAATGATCCGAGTGAGCCGAATGATCCGAATGAGCGAAGTGAATAACGGATCTATCTTAGTGTCCATGTTCCAAATGAAGCTATTACTGTTGGAGAGGCTGGTGCTTGTCATGGAATAAAATAGTTAAATTTTTTCGTATATTTATTGACTAAGCAAAAGTAAGTAATGACAGACAGTGACACATTGACCCTACAAGTTTTTCTATGGTCAACAGAAGCGTTTCACTGTTCCGCATCTCTGCACTGATCCAGACGCAAATGGAAAACCGGCCCACCGGCTAACAAGAGCTAAAAACACAATGAAGGAGGTCCTTCATTGTGTTTTTAACTCCTGGAAAAAACGTATCTTTCAAAAAATTGGATCTTTTGAAAGATACGTTTTTCCCAGGTCTATCAGGAACTAAAAACACAATAAAGGAGGTGGTGGGCCGGTTTTACTCTTTTCTTCATCGATTTTTCTGCTAGACTTAGGCCTTACCTAATGTTCGCCATGTCACCCTGTCCTCGGCTTGGAAAGCAACAAAAAGGCTACAAAGGAGAGCAATAAAATATTGAGTATTGAGTATTCCCTCCAGGGCCCAATGTTTTTTTCCACCCTGTATATTTATTTTTCTTAACAGAAAAACTCAGGTACAAATTTTGGCCCGACCAGGGGATCGAACCCGGGACCCCAAGCGCAACCGCCGATTTAAGTGCGACCCACTAACCATTGTGCCAACGAGGCAGTCAACCCGGACTCAGTGTTAGCCCGGAGTCTGGAAGTTAGCGGTCTTGTACCCCCGTGCCTCGGAAAGCACGTTGAGCCGTTGGCCCTGCGCCTAATCCCTCTTCGGTCGTGTCACACTAGTGTCCCATCGAAATAAGAGGGTACGGGAATGCACTTGTATCTGCGCAAATACTTGTGCACTATAATATGTTCTGCGTCGATGGCTGATCGCTGAGATTTGCAGCCATGACCGAAATATCGGTTTTGAGGACATTATTATTATTTAGTAAAAATTTCTCGGCTTGACAGCCGGTATCTTTCAAACAAGTTACGAGCACTGAGGCCAAGTAACTTATTCAGTTTTTCTTAACCTAGATAATTATTTGTATCTTCCTGTAGGAAATGTCTGACAATGCGGCACGTGTTGAGGATAGCCGCCTTTTGCATTGTGATGCATAAGCTTTCGGGGAGACCATAAATGTTTTGGAATTACACCTGTACTTATTATTATTATTAGTTTTTATTTTCTATTTATTCAAAAAGTTTTTAACACACTTTTTATGTCGTCATCCTCATTGGTGATAATAGACATGCACCCTAAACAAACTGTGCCTCTTCTTAGACAGCCATATTTGAAAAACCGAAGCCGTTAGTGCTACGGTGACGTATTGGGTGACGTTCTTTCTCTACCGCACCCGTATAGAATCTGCGTCAGGGCCGGTTGGATCTCTTTCGCACTCTGTGATGCTTTTTTTTTTAGAAAGAGGTTTAATTCCATGTTGGTGACAGGTTTAAATTTTTTTTCGTATCTTGACAGTACGATGTAAACCCCATGTCTGACGCCAGTACTCCATCGTGAACTGTCCTGTATTTTGAAGCTATCATTGTTCAAATTGCTTCATCACTTACATCTGTCATCGGCTAGACGTTTTGGGACACTATTATCCTGTTGGCGTCTGTTAAGTGGTTTGAGGTCCGAAGTCCTGAAGAAAGTGTTCTTTCAAAATAAAAAAAGAATTCTGGGTCAATAATTATTGAACACACAAAACACACAAAATATATATACCCATCTATAAGAAATATTTTTATTGAATTTTTGTTATAAACTATCTATGTATATATTATTATTAGGTATGTATGTATTGTTTATTATTATTTATGTAATGTAATAATATTAATATATAAAATAATGTATATTTCTGCCATTCTCAATTTCATTTGTTAAACTACTTTGCACTGCCTTCCCTTATTATTACGAATACGATATTTCTTTCCTCTACCCAAAGGTTGTCTGGAAGAAATCGCTACAAGCGATAAGACCGCCTTATTGTACTGTCTGTTGATGTTGTATCATGCTTGTATTTTTTTTGTGCAATAAAGAATATCTATCTATCTATCTATCTATCTATATATACAGTCGAAAATAGAACCTCCTTTATTGAAGTCGGTAAAAACATAAATGCACAATATTTATTTAATACCTATAAGATTCTCGTGAAGTTTGCATTCGTGATCGTTGATTCTTATCAATTGTCAGGAGTTTATTTATGATGCCTTCATTTAGCTACGGTGTAGCAGCTAAATACATCACTATGTCGAAAGAAAATATATTTATTAACATTCACAAAACAGAGAACACAACACTCATGCCAGCAGACACATATAAGTTTAAATCACTACACAGATGCAAAAAGAGACGAGCAATAAAATAAGAGATTATAATAATGATAAAAATACAAATTCTTTATTTGCAAAATATGGGTAGGTATAAAATCTGTGAAGTTTTGTACAATGTTTCGCCATATTTGGCCAAAGACGGCATGCTAAATTGGGCCAATGCTTATTATTGGGAATTAGTAAATTAAATTGAATTGATTAGGCTGCATTATATGGGATACATTCAGCAGATTACAAATAGGTTGTGACATTAAAATAATAATCTAACTTAATTTATCCCAATGTAATTTAAAATATAATTTAATTTAATTTGACTTATCACAACATAAGTCAAATTAAATTAAATTATATTTTAAATTACATTGGTATAAATTAAGGATTATGATTTTAGCAGTATATGTATGTAAGTATGTAATTATGTAAGTAAGTATGTTTGTATGTTCCCCAATTCTGTCTAAACTACCCAACCGATTTTGATGAATAGGTAACCAATTTCCGTCGAGCTTCGTCTCTCCGGGACTACGAGGAGTGCCGGAGCAGCGCCGACGCGGCGGAGATACTGAAAGCTGCAAAGTATAGGCATCTATCTGGTGCCTACCACTTTGTAGCTTTCGGTGTTGAAACACTGGGCCCGTGGGGTTCCGACGCCCTCTCTTTCTTTCGTGACTTAGCTAAGCGTCTAGTCGAAGTTACGGGAGAGCAAAAAGCTGGCAGCTATCTCGCCCAGCGAATTTCCATCGCGATCCAGCGGGGTAATGCTGTCAGCATTTTGGGGACATTGCCAGGGGGCCTACTTTGTTTTAACTTTCCTTTTTATTTACTTTTAGCTTAATTTTATTTCTTAGTTATTGTCTTAATTTTCTTGTGTTTTTGTTCTTTTGTTCAATAAATCATACATTAGGTATATTATAGATGATTTTCTTAATTCCTTTTGACTGAAACCTATTATGGGTGTATACAAATTAATTTTATTGATTTTTCTTTTGTAAATACATACTTATAATACATAGTAAGTACGTACATAGATTTGGAAAACCCAGAGGTGTGTGATAATAATAATTAGGTAGTATATCTCCAGTTCAAAACACGATCATTCTTTGAGCTATATCGCCATTAAGATTGAAAATATACAAGCTTACCTAAATATTGCTAGTAGCACGATTATTCCTATTCATCAAAATCCGTTGGGTAGTTTAGGCAGAATTGGGGAACATACAAACATACTTACTTACATAATTACATACTTACATACATAAACTGCTAAAATCATAATCCTTTTTTTGGCTTTGCCGTAGTCGGGTAAAAAGACAAAACTTTGACTTACATCACCTTTCTTACCCTTCTTAGAATCCAGTATCTGATGATTTCAATTTACCAATTGAAACATACAACTTGTATCCTTATTACCAATGAGTAAGGTTCAAATTGGTCTATCAAAATCATCAATTGAAATTAATCCTTGTAATATTTTTATAGCTTATATTATATAAACGAGATAATTAATATTTAGCTAAAAAAATGTAGGAACGAATTTTTTTAGTTAAGTTGACGGGTAGGGCACAGTAGAAACGCCAATCGATTTTAATTTTTAGCTACTAAAACGGATCTATATTAAACAATTTCGGTGTTACAATCTTTCGGCAAACACTTATACTGATAATTAAATAATCATGCACAAATGTTTTTGGTTTCGTTCGTTTGTTTTTTGGTTCATATTGAGGTAATTCGATGACATAGATTTTGTATAACTTTTTTTTATTTAATTTTTTTGTTGTTTAATTACATACCACAGATTCGTGTCTTTGTTTGCTGGTTACAGAGTTTGTTTGCTTGCTTATACTAGTTATGTTTCTTATCTTACATTTATTTTTGTATAACTTGATGTATACATTAGATACCTACTTAGCTGTCTAAAGCGATGGTAGCTCAATGGATACGAACGCGCCTTCCACGCAGGTGGTCGAGGTTCGAATCCGAGCATTTTATTATTTGAATAAAATGGGGTGAGCATTGCGTCACATAGCCACTGCGACCAGTAGATGATCTATTGTGGCAGCCCCAGAACCTATTACAGCACCTCATGTAGCTCCAGCTCCAGGATAAACCCGAGAATGGAGCTGATGGGGGAGCTTTTGATCTCGTCTGCCGAGATGGTTGGTCTGGTTGAACACCTGTATTAACAACTACTTGGACTGTTCTAGTCGAGGTAGTCTTTTCCAAAACTCAGTGTTTTGCTTATGCTCTTTCTTTTAACTCGAACCTGACCATGCAGGCTGGAACGCCACTTATTGGTTCCGGTCCGAGTAGTGGACTCTCTGCCCCGGCCTTTGCTAGCACGTCAGCAACTTCGTTGCCTCTGATATTGTAGTGTCCTGGTACCCAAACCAGCTCTATACTGTTGGCATTGCCAAGCTGGTTTAGGAGTGCAATCCGAGCATGCACCAATGGTTTTTTCAAATCTATGTGCGTATTTCTACCATTACCATCTGCTCGGTGAGGGAAACCTACACGTTTCGGAAAAAGTTTCTGAAACGTGTAACCATGATTTAGTTGGTCTGGTTCCCCTGTTAATGGGTTGCGAAGATCAGACGGCAGTCGCTTCATTGTAATTACCAGACCCCCCAATCCTGAATCCATGGTCTTTGCGTACCCTGGGCTCCAAAGCCACAGCTTTGGACGCAACCGAGAATTACTCGCTAAAATGAAGGAGACCTACTTAGCTGTCTGTAACTAAAATTAAAAAAGAACACAGTGTAGATACGCAGAGAGGTGTCCAAGCATTTGTTTAACAAATAGGGTTTCAACTTACCTATTACTTACTTTCTTTCTGTTCAACAAGTAGGGAAAGCTATTTTATACACATTCAATGTAGAGTCGCTTAAGGTGACGGGCAGACGCCAATCAATTTTAATTTTTAACTACTAAAACGGATCTATTTTAAACAATTTTGGGATTACAACCTCACGGCAAATGCTTATACTATTTATTAAATAATCATGAATAAATGTTGGGTTCGTTTTTGTACCCGAAAAATTGATTCACGCCAAAAGTAGCCGCTTTTGGCTGG